>OX451740.1:711272571-711277571 GCA_948472305.1 Vicia faba
ATACATCATATTAGCTTTGGCAATATTGAATCCATGATGTAGTAGGTGAATACTAGGTTTATCTTTGGTAAAAAAGTAAACTTTCCAAACTTGACTTTGACCAAAGTCAAAAGCCTAGTTCATGTGATCTCTTGAACCAATATTTGTATATACCTCTTGATTCGTAAAAACCTGAATCAAACTTCACTTAGATGTCATGCTTGATAAGAAAAACCTTTTTGAATCCTACAAGAACTCTAATTGAATGAGTGATGGATAGATGAATCCACACCCTATCTCTTGTCTTGTGCACAAATCATCTTCCATGTCTTATAGCTCAAGTAACAAGCATACATGGAGTTGATGAAAGATGACATCTCAATGAATAATTTACCATGTGCTATCTTGACCAAGACTTTGTCTTATTGATGAACACAACATAAGAGAAGATGTCTTGATTCAAAGACCACAAAGAAATCATTGTATGCAAGTCCACACTTTTAAACTCTTGAGGAGAAAACCATATGACCGTGACTGGAAAGAAGGCCCCAGATGAAAGTTAGCTGGTGGAGAGAAGATGCTTGAGATAGCCATAAGATTGAACCCTAATTCGTCGATCCTCCGTTGAAATGTCTGGCCAAAACCCCAACACAAAGGAAGAAACCCTAATTCACTTGATCTTGATGGAGAAAAAGCGTTGAAAGGTTGATGAAAAAGAAGTCTGCAATGATCATGCCAAAACCCTAATTCCCTTGATCCATGCTCAAAAAGAACCAAATGACTCAAGCTTATCTGATACAGAAATCTCCGGACACATAGAACCACATAGAAATCCTTGTTTGCATGATTCTTTGATCCCATGTCTTAGAAGATTATGTAATGAATGTATGCAAAACTATGCTAATGACTTAATAGAAGTATGCACATGAATGTGAAATATAAGCTAATTTAAAGTTAGGTGTAGGAGGACAAATTTTGAGATCCAACAATTAATATATATTATCATATTATTATTATTTTGTTAAATATCACATAGATATAAAATATAGACCTAATCCTTCAAAAGTCTTTCCCTAACATAGGCCTTATGATTTATTTAAAAACCTATTCAAGCAAATCTGACCACTTGTGTATTCATTACTTAATTAGTAAAAATATCATGACGCTTATGCAGGGGACAACTAGCATATGTGTGAGTATATATACTCTATATAGTCTTAATAATGTCTAAACTCTAAGCCACTAATTAAGTTAACCATTTAATTCTAAGAAATTCACATCATGGTTGCATTCTGTTCTCCTCAGTTCTCATACTCAAACATGGGATGGCTCTTACACGAGTTAGAGCCTGCAGAGTCCTTAAACATTAGCCATAACGAGAAGAGCTATGCAAATGATTTAGAGTACTCTTTACCTCAATATCATCAATTCTCTTCGCTGAAGCAACAACAAGTTGAAATTCAAACGCCACCACCTTCGCCTAAGCTTATGGTGAAGAAGCTTAACCACAATGCTAGTGAACGTGACCGCCGCAAAAAGATCAATAGCTTGATTTCTTCACTTCGTTCACTTCTTCCCAATGAAGATCAAACGGTAATAATTTAATTGAATTAAAAAATCATTCAAGACTTTGAGATATAAGATTATACTGATTATCAGCGTATTTATTTATATATTAATTTGTGTGAGTTGGGCGGTTGAAAAATTATATTCTAACATGTCATATTCAAGTAGCTTTATTTTATCTAAAGATAAACATTATAACTAATATAAAGTAGTCATTAATAGATACTTTAATCAATGTTGATGTTGCAGAAAAAAATGAGCATTCCAGTAACAATTTCAAGAGTCTTAAAATACATACCGGAATTACAAAAGCATGTGGAAGGATTAACTAAGAAAAAAGAAGAGCTTCTATCAAGAATTTCTAGGCAAGAATATGCAGTCAACAAAGAATCACAAAGGAAAATAGTTCCTAATAATTACAATTCTTCTTTTGTAGTTTCAACAAGTAGGCTTAATGATAGTGAGATTGCTGTTCATATTTCATCTTATGAAGCTTACAAAAAGATTCCAATATCTGAGATTTTGATGTGTTTAGAAGATAATGGACTTTTTCTACTAAATTCTTCTTCTTCTAAAACCTTTGGAGGGAGGCTCTTTTATAACTTGCATTTTCAGGTATGTTATGTAATATTATGTTGTTAATGTTTTTAGTTTTAGGTATTTATTATTTATTTAAATGTTAGTTATGCAATGTTTGCAGGTGGATAAAACTCAAAGATTAGAGTGTGATGATCTTATTCAGAAGCTTTCGTCAGTGTATGAGAGGCAGCGAAGTAATCAAGTAGTGCTGGGGGCTAAAGATCATACGATCAGGAGTGTTATGATATATTAATTAAAGTTGGGGATTTGGGTTTTTGTAGTAGTTTGTACATATTTTGATAGCAAGGATTGAGAGCTTTTTTGGGAAGGAGTAATCACTTTTGAAATTTAATTAAATTTAGTGAGTTACTTGTTTTTGTAAGTAATAATTAATTAAGTTAGTTGAGTTAGGGAAGTTAGTTTGATGAGTAAGTAATTAGTTAATTTAGTTAATTAAGTTGGTTATGATGTCTTGAGCTCATTAGTGTGTTGTAAGCTTGACCCATGAGGTGTATAAGTAATCACTTAGTGATTATGAACTTTAATCTTCTTCATCAAAACAAAAATGGTAAAAAGCCTATGAATAAAAACAATATCTAGATTTTAAAATATTAGAACCAGGGGAAGTGGCCAATGTTTTGATAAAAAAAACATGCAAGGTCATCAATCACTCATCATTGTTATGATTTTGTGCTCCAAACATAAAGAGTAATTTTCTTACCACGAGTAAATTGTTAGAGAAGAGGTTCACAATGCACCTCGCCCACAATCAAGTGGAAGTCTTTGATACACATGACAAGACTATTTTAAGAGCACCTTTATCTCTGAATTTTTTTATGAAACATTTCTGCTGTATTTTAAATATTAGAGAAGTTTATAAAGAAATCGAAGATAAACATGTAGTAAATTGCACAACTATTTTTTTTTAGATGGAAAAAATAATCCTTTTAAAAACTACATTCATAGATTTAGGAGATACACTATTACTTTTCATAAATTTTTAGAATCTCTATAAAAGATCAACTGCTTCTGGTGCTAGGAAACCAAAAGTTTCAAAGACAAATGGTATGAACGCAAGTTGATCGTGGAAACACGCTATTTTTTTACCACTTTAATTGAAGCAACTTTGAGAGCTGTCTGTCTCATAGTAAAACCACCAGTCCTCAGTCCTATCAATAGAGAAACTCAATTCAAGTCCATACAAACATGTTTCCTTCCTTCCACCCATTTACCACAACATCTACTAGCCTAAGTGTCGATCTCCCTTCATGTGGGTCAGTAAAATTTTTTACAAGCGCCTCTTCTTCATAGATACTTCCCTAGCAAGGTCATGTCAGTATTTGAAACTTAAAAGCTCCCTACAATGTATCATGTGTTCTTCAAATATATTCAAACACGTCTTGCGAAAAATAAGACAAACTCATCAATAAGAAATCATAAGGCAGTACTTTAGGATACAATGATACTTCAGTTAAGACATATGTTGGCCTAGCCCATCAATAGGAATGACAAGGATAGAGTCCTAAGCATGTGCGGCTTACAAACAATCAAAAACGAATTTCTGCCTTGTGGTCATGTGACATCCCAAAATCTAGAAATCTTTATTTTATCAATTATTTATGATTTATTATTGATTTTTTATGTGATGTGAGATGATATGTGGTCGGACATTAGTGAGATTTGGATGATAATTAGAATTATTTAGATTTAAATAATCTTAGTTTATATTATTAAAAATTATAATAATAAAATGGAATATTAAAGTGAAAAGGATAATAAGAGCGTAATGGTAAGTGTGTGTGAGTAAGTGAGGGTACAAGAGGAAAACCATAGAAAGAAATTATTTTAATAGAGAAAATTAGAGAGAAGGGGGTTATTCTGTACGATTGTGAAAAGTTGGGAGAAACCGTGAAGAGAGAGCTACGACATAGAGAAACAAGAGGAGATTTGCATAAAAGTTGAAGGAAGAATTAAGTTGGCTAGGATTGATATGGGGTTAAGGTAGATGTAGGTCTTGTCTTATGTATGATTTGATGAATACCATGATGTAATTGTTGATAATGATGTTTGATATGCATGAATTGAATCATTTATTTGTATGGCGATGTTGTGATCGATGATTGAATGATAAATTGTATAATGTTGTTGTGGAAATTATGCATTTGATGGAATTGTTGATGGTAGATGGTTTCGTTGTGTGTGGTTGCGAGTCAGCGTCAGAACTAAGTTATGGGTGTGTGCGGTGAAAGACTGCAAACCTTCAATAAGTACATTAGGCAAATACACAACTCCCCTTTTTAGTTAGAAAGGACTTCGGGCACAAAGAATTGCACAACCACATGAGTTTAGTGTGTGAAGAGACTCCTAACAACGTGAAGTTAGGGATGCTGAACTTGACTAGTGGTATTCTTTAAGAGATCATAGAAGGCCAAAAACATGATTCGAGTTTGGTTGACTAGTTGTTGCTAATTAATAAATCTAATAGAGGCAAATTTAGAGTTGATGATAATGGTGTAATGAGGTTTGGTGATAGTGTGTGTTCTAGATCTGCCAAAGCTTAAGAAGCGTATTCTTGAGGAAGGACATCGAAGTGGTTTGAGTATTCATCCCGGTGCTACGAAAAATGTATCAGGACTTGAAGAAATTATATTGGTGTCCTGATATGAAAAAGGAAGTTATTGAGTTTTTTTATGCTTGTTTGAATTGTGAGAAATCGAAGATTGAACACCAGCAGCCTTTGGGTTTGATGCAACCATTGAATATTCCATAATGGAAGTGAGATAGAATTTTCATGGATTTTATGTCGGGTTTGCAGAATACTTCTAAGGGAAATGATTCTATTTAGATGATTATGGATATATTGACTAAATAGGCTC